>JABBWF010000399.1:0-27966 GCA_016647645.1 Suillus variegatus
GAGCTGGAAAGTGCCGGGAAGTCTGTCTAAGCCACATCCTGATAGATTTTTGCATGTCGTCTGGAGGACGATTTGCACCTTACAAAAATTCTCTCACCGCGATTTCTAAGAGGGCGGGAACACCACTACCTTCTCTCATAGTTTCTTTTGCCATGCTTCATGAATTAACTGCCATCGTTCCCATTGTGGACATTTTTTACACAGCACGCAGTCTAGGCGCAGATGAGCGCGTTGTCAACGCTGTTGCTCTCCAATGAGATGGCTCTATCGATGACCAGTATTGGGTGAATACCCGGCTGAGAGCGTGGGTTGACGTGGGCGAGCAATGGGCTGGTCGCATTGGACGTCGATATGGCATCTTCGGCTTTGAGAAGGGCAAGGTCATCGACCAGACCCAGGCGCGCGAGTTGTCTGGTAAGCTAGCGGGGGACGTTGCTAACACAGTTCTGGCTTATGGTGCAGTTAAGGTATTCTTTTCTTTACTACGGTTGGGATACTGACTGAAATTCGTTCAGGCACTTTTACCCGTCCACATTGGTCTTTCGTTATATCTTTCTCTCTTTCTCCAATGTTCTCTCGGACAGTTGTAGAGCCTATTCGATTGGGTGGCCTTCGTCTGTTAGGACGCAGACCGAAATATATGTAAAAGGTGGGTGACGTTCCTATTTTTTTCGTGATGATTTCGCTTGCCGCCCCAGTCGTAGCTATAAGCATTGATGAACGGTAGAGCATACAGCCAAATATTTGCACCACTGATTTTACCTTTGCCTCTTTCTTTCCATAAATTCGAAGCTTACTATCTGTCTCACAGGTTATCGTTATATAAGCGGCACATTCCTACTAGTAATGAGCATACCCTTTTGTCACTTAAAAGTCGTCTTATGCAATGCTCATTTCCTCCGATGTGCTTGGACCACATTTTTTTCCTCCCAGTCAAATTGGCTCTTCAAAGACTTGTTCCACCTTTGGCGATGCCTCATTCCCTGGGGAGAGCACTTCTATCTCATCCTAGTGTCGTGCTACATGCGATTTCAGTGGAACACATTTGGATGACTTAGGCACATGTTCCACCTTCAGGCTGTAGCCTGCTATCATACCTTATTCGAACTTATAGGATTGCTGTTTGTGTGGTCGACTTCTGATATGGATTAACTTGTGAAGTTTCGCACTGGTCTAGACCCATCCTCAGATGACGATGGGATGGAATTGACCCATTCTGCCAACATCTCTGTTCGGCGTCAGCGCGACTCACGCTGCGCAATGTCGAAACAATGCACATCAGGCAAGTGAAACACTGATCAATATCATCACTGCATGTTCATATGATCTCAAGTTAACACATTATGATCAGCGCATGCAAGAATCGCGTACTAGAGTGCCATTCGATCATAAGCTAAACACCTCCGGCAGGGTGCACGTCGACGACATTAACTTGCGGCTTGGTGAAACCTTCCGTCCATCACAGCAGAGCATCAAGTACGGAGTAACGACCATCGCCACGCTGTGCCAACCTGATTAACTGGCGCACGCGAGCAGGATGAACAAGCCTGCACAGCTGCATATCATCAACTTGTCAAGCTCAAGGACGGCGTCCGACTGACTCGGCTGGTCAATATCACCTTTGAGTCAGCGATCTTCTCATACTCCTGGAATCTCTCGAGTCTCATCCAACGCAAGCTTTTTCACTCATCGCAGGAATCAGGTAAGATCGTGCAGTAGTTTGCAACTGCTCAGTTGCTAAAGGGAATAGTAAACATGGCATGGCATACTTTAGTCTTATCTCTAGCGGAGTATTACAGAACTGGAATGTGCTTCGCCTATGGTCACGATATATCTAATTGTCAAAAGTGTTTTTTTTTTTTTTTTTTCCAATTTTTGTCCATGTGGGGTATAGTACCCTATGTAGGACATTACTAACTAGGAATGGGGGACATCCTTGTCCCCCGCCGCGTCTCCGGCTTCGCAAATGCCCTGAGGGAGGGATGACCTCCCCCAGTCCGCCGTTCCCGCTGGCCATTTTAGATGCGCAAGCCTTCCAATCCGTGGGACCGTTTCTGTGCATTTCGTGGTGGGTTGGTCCCTGTCGTTGGCTGTGGATGATACAAGTACTCGGGTGTGACACCGTGTATGAGGGGAATGATGGATCGCGGAGCATGAAGGTAAGTAAAGTAAAATATGGGAAGTTTGGGATCTCGTCGCAGGCGCCGCCTGGTTGGTCTGAGTGGGTGGGTGGGCGCGTTATTGAGCTGTTTGCGGCTGAGGTGACCCGTTCTCCCTTCTTCTTCTTCGCTAGAAATCTTTTGTCTTTTTCCCGATCTTAATTGATGCTCTTTAGATCCTCCGTTTGGACCACTAGAGGTCCAGGTCCCGTCGTCTTCGAGCGATAAATATATTAAAGTTGGTGGCCTGCACCTTAGGATATTGTGAGGGGTCTGATTGAGGTCTTTCTGCTATGAATTAAAGAGATGGTTATCGTTTGTCAGTGCGAGTTTTGGGAGAGACATCACCGAAGATTTGTCGTAGACGACCCGTGCTATTAACGTATCGGATGAGTGACGCTGCTTGCCTTGGGGTTGGATAACAGGAACGATAGAGAGGATGCACTGACGACGTAGGGTAGTGGTGAGCACGTGTCGTGCTCGGGCGTATTGAGGGCAAACGAGAAGGAAATGCAGCACCGTTTCTGCAGAGTCTACACAGTGCGGGCAGTTGGGAGAGGGGCTCTTGCCGATACTGATGGAGGTGTTGATTGAGGGATATGTGCTTAGTGCGGAGCCAGAGGAGCATACTGATGTGACGTTTTGGAAGATGTTGAGCGAGGGAGATGAAAGAGCCTTTGAGGATGTCAGGGTCTAAGTCGTCAGTACGTTCGTATCTAGGCGACTTCTTCCAGAATCTGTTCCAACGTTCGAAAGATTCGTTCTTCTGTGCTTGCCTCAGCGCGGATATGCTGCTTGGGAGGATGCCCTTGCGGAGGTAGGGCGGGAGATGTCTTCTGGGGCTGGATTCTGTGCTCGCTTCAGCCGCTCTTTTAGCCTCTTTGTCTGCCAACTCGTTCCCCTCCACTCCATCGTGGCCAGAGATCCATCTAACTGTGATGTTGAACTGGCGGTCGCGACTGGCTTTCTTCAATTTTGTAATCATGCTGCGAAAGTGGTCGATCAAATAATGTCCTGACTTAGTCGAAAAAACATCACCGGATTTAATTGTGGCTTGATTGTCTACGAAGATAGATATAGGATAGGTGACATCGTCTTCCATTGAGAGTAGTTGCGCTGCTAATGTGAGTCCCACTGCTTCAGCTTCGTAAACCGTGTGGTCGTCCTCAGAACCTAGATGATAGTGTATGGTCTTTGGCTGTGGCTGTCCGTTACGAATGAGCACTGCTGCGGCTCCTATTTTACCGTTTATTCCCGATCTGTTGCTATATATTTTGATTTCGTCGTTATTGTCATTGTGGTCTTGGATAGCGAGTTCCCTGGTACTGGCGATGGCAATGTGATATGGAGTTCGGGAGCTCGGAGGGCGTCTATTGTGCGTGATGGTCTCTATTGATCCTAGGTCGAGCTTGGTGGCATGATACAGGTGGTGGAGGGACGATCTATGGCGTTTTACAAGTCTGTTAGCTGCCCTTCGCACCGGTATGAACAAGGGGTGGGATGTGGGATGTGCTGCTAAGCGTATAGCGGCTTGATAACAGAGATTCTGGAGTCGATGTTCGAGAGGGAGGAGTTTCGCATGCGCTTCTAGGGTATCCGTGGCTGTAGTGTGCATGGCCCCGGTGATGCTTAAAGCCGTGATGCGTTGGACTCTTGCTAAACGTCTGACCACTCCTATCGAACCCCGCTGGGGAGTGTCGCCATCTCCGATGAATAGCGGGCGGTACCAGAGATCTATCGCATATAACATCTTGGGGAGGGCTACTGCTAAATACAATTGTCGCATCAGTGATAGTGGCATGCCCATGGAGGTAGATGAAAGACGGCGCAGCTGAAACACGTATGCTGTTCCCTTCGCTAGGGCGTATGCGATGTGGGCTTTCCATCGTAGGGACTGATCCAGAATGACTCCAAGGAAGCGGTGTGTAGCTGTTGGAGTGATTGTGATGCCCCTGGTTACGAGGGGAGGGCGTTCCTTGATGGAGTTCATTGAAAAATCTACTAAGGCAAACTTTGATGTTTCAAATTTGGAGTTGTGAGTACTTGCCCAATCATATCCGCCTCCCGGTCTCTCTAACATTTGCTTGAGGGTGGTATGTGTCTCATGGAAGGACCTTCCTATGGCGATGAACGCCGTGTCGTCGACAAAGGCGAGCATTCGTTCTGTCTTACCATTTCCTAGTGCGATATCCACGAGGTCTGAGTCGTAGATTACATATAGGATCATGGAGAGTGGGTCTCCTTGACCAATGCCGTTCCGGATTGGGATCCATTCAGAGAGGTGGCCGTCGAATTTGAGCTGAGTGCGGCGATCTGTTAACAAACGTTCAGTGAATCCTACTAATGATTCCGGCAGGCGTCGCTGTCTCATATTATGCAATAGGCGGTCAGTCACAGCGTTTGGGAATGCGCCCTCTATATCTAAGAATAATGCTGAAACTACTTTACCCTGCCTCCAGGCATCTTTGACAGTCGCTTCGAGTAAGTGCAGTGAATCAGGTGGTGGATCTTCCGGGGCGAACCGCCAAAGTGGGTGTCGGGGAGTAGGTTGTGGTGTTCGAGGAGGTATGTCATTTGGTCCGCAACTACGGCCGTGAGGAGCTTACACATTGTATTGAGGAGAGCGATTGGTCGGTAGGCCTTCGTGATGGTATAATCCGATTTCCCTGGGCTTACGTAGGACCACCGTTGTGAAATCCCTCCAAGGGGGGTGGTACGTCCGTAACGTGAATACCTGCTGTGAAGAGATGGAGTAAGTACGGTTTGAGTAGCAGCCATGCAACGAATGAAAACTATGTTGCATATTCCGTCGGGACCGGGTGCCTTATATGGGCTGAGTTTTGCAATGCTTCTCGATAATTGAGTGTCGTTGATGGGGGCTGGCGTCAGGACTGGCTCAGGGTATATGACCTCCACTGGGACGGACGAAGCGATAGGAGGAGGGGGAAAGAATGTGCCCGCTAATGCTTCGCTTTTCTCTGCGTTAGTGTCTGCATATGAGCCATCATGCCGTCGCAGTGTTGGGATCCTGGAGAGACCACCATCGCCTGCTGCTGCCATGAGATAATTGTTAGCGATCCAGATATCATTGCCTTTGATCTCCTCGAGCCAACTAATCCAATGTTCCTTCTTGGTCTGTTTGATGGCTTCCGAGTACTGATTGCGTTTGATACGATATTCCTCGTGGCAGGGGTGGTTAGCATCGTTGCGTGACTTATAGGAACGGTGACTTAGTTTCGCTACGTCGCGTCGCAGAATGGTTAGGTCCTTAGTCCACCAGCGTTTGGAGTGGGGGTTGGGCTTCGATTTGGGAACAGTTTGTTCTATTGTGCGCTGGATTGCAGTCGTTAGAGCACGCGCTGCAAACTGAAACTCCTCGTCAGTGACGAGTGTCAAAAGTGTTTGATCCTCGGCTGCCTGACTTTGCGAAAATACCGACATAAATGTGCTGATCTTCGGGAACCTACATGTAGGACGTGTTTGGGACTTGATCAGCTGGACGTTGAAAGATTTTGCTCTCGTCTGAGATTGATTCAAGGATTTGCTTGATAGTCCGATTTTCATGTAGTCCAGTATAATGAATGTTGAGCGGATGAACTTTCACGATGCTCGTCGTCATGGAACATTCCTCTTGTTAGCAAGTGTTATCAAGTCCGATGCACTGCACGAGTATCACGACGGGAAAATACGATTGACAGTATAGCGAAAGAAATATAGATACAAAGATGAAATAGTTTTTCGTGAGCTACAGCATTAACGGCCATTGGTGCTTGGAAGAGGTGCACAACAAATCAAAAGCACCAGACGGGCCAACAACGTGAGGACTCGTGACTTCATGGTCACTGCAGCTGCTGTGGGAGCCTGAGTGCTACTATTTGGAACAGGCGTCGGAGTACCGGTAGGTTGAGATTGCGATGACGATCCCTGACCATGCAATTGGCTGCTCTGCTGCTGCTTCTGTTTTGGCCGGGGTGCAACAAACAAAGTCTACAGCGGAATTATTGATCCACAGTGGATGAAAACGAATGCGAGGAATGAATACCTGTTTGTCCCGTACTGCAGCGACTTGGACAGCATGAGGACCACGACGAGAGAAGATCCCTTGCCTTTGGGTTTGTTGGAGCTCGTCGCCGGCGCTGGAGCGAGAGTGATAAAAAAGCGACGGAATGCGGGCAAAGAGTGCACGTGCACTCTCGATAGATGGAGCGAGAACGCGATGGGAAGAAGGGTGATGAACACCAGGGGATGTGGAGGACTAATTGCAAGACTCGGAGGTGAGAACGAGAACTGATTCAAAAACGCCGAGAACCCACATGAATGTCAAAATCATCAAAAAACGTTGGAGGTATTCGACGGGCATGAATAGGTGGGAGTTGGGTAGTATTGCTCTAGAGTGACGACCTTGAAATGGTTGACAACATTAATAAATACGTCACATACGTTCGTTGGTGGGTTTGCAGCTGCCACCTGCGAGTGAGAAATTAGCGTGTAGAGCTATGATATTGGAAGGCAACAAAACGCATACATACCACACCGTTTTTGAGCGCAGCCTTCAGATCCCATACATAGATTTTTTTGTCTAGTCCAGCGCTGGCAATATATTTTCCATCGCGGGACATGACAAGAGCCAAGACTTCGTCATCATGCAAGAGTGGATCTCCGACTGCCTGATTGGTCTCGAGATCCCAGATACGAATGGAGAAGTCAGCTGATCCGCTAACAATATACCTTTCATTGGGAGTAAGACAGAGCGATAAGACGCCGCGGGTGTGACCCCGAAAAACAATGAGTTCCTGTCCATCAATAGCCCGCCATTTTCGGATGGTGCGATCGCCCGACCCGGAGAAGATATATGCGCCGTCCTTGGACCAACACAATGACGACACCGCATCGTCATGTCCCTTGATCTCGATAAGCAGTTTGCTGTCCCTTGACCACATGCGGATTACACTGTCCACACCGCTGCTCATGAACTTGTCACCTTGTGGAGAGTATTTGACAGCGTCAACCCATCCGTGACTGGTCTCTATGGGTGGTGCTATTTGTCGACCAGTATCCGGATTCCAGCGTCGTATGGTGCCGTCTTGTGATCCACTTGCTATCTCCAGGGAATTGCGAGACCAATCGAGGCACCTCACTGCAGCACTATGCCCCTCCCACGGGTCGCCGATCATGCTGCCCTCCTTTATATTCCACAGCCGCAGTCTGCTGTCTGCACTTCCACAAACAACCATTGTTTCATCTGGGGATACTATCATCGAACCTATCCATCCCCCATCGCTTGTCAAAGGTTTTCCCACTGGCTCTCCGTCTCTTTTCCACTGACGAATCGAACTATCCTCAGACGCGCTCATTATATTGCCACTGGTATCCAAGTAGGCAAGGCTCCATATGAATTCGGAGTGACCTTCGATGACGTACTCCGGCATCAAGCTTCCTGCCAGGCGTTCTGGCTTTGGTTTCTTCCACGACGTGGTCCGAGTATTGTGGTCGACAAAGTGGGACCGACCGAGTGGTGAGATGTGCCATTCCCATCCAGGAACAATGAGATATACAGGATCATCTATGTTAGACGGTGAGTTCGTCGCTCCTTGTCGTAATTTCATCCCTCACCTAGTCGCACTCCTGGTAAAGGTCGGTTCCACGAGGTCATCAAGAGCGTGTCATCTTGATATACTACTGTTCGCCCATCTGACAAGGTCTTATACTGTTGCCACATAGGAGGAAGCGCTTCATTCCCACCTGATTCTAATTGACTAAGCTGGTAGGTATCGCAAGGTAGCTGCTCACCTTCCCAAAGTGCATCCCGGCGGTGCTGTGCACCATATGGTGGTAGATATTTCGCGCTCGTCCGATATATCGATGAGTGCAATGGCACTTCTCGGCTCATTGACATATTTGACTCGGCTGCTTCGTGTTGCATGACGAGGATGTCGCGTTGTACAGACAGATTGGACAGTGAAACACTGTGCAAAGTCTGTAATCGAGAGGAAGGAGCGATACAGGGAGAAAGTGATGAGGAGACCTGCTATTTGGGTGAGTTTTGCATGCTGTAGTTGCAGGCGCCTTGCTGACACCGCATGCCAATGGCTGTGTTACCACCGGATCAAGTACTTACCTTGGTCCGGTTCAAATTTTAGGCAGTACATTGGTCTGCTATTTACATCTCGTCAGCGAGTGGAATAACATGATGTTTGTTTGAGCAGGTGCATACACATGTCGAATCTGTAGTATGTACGCTGTGCATAGCAGCACTCCCAGCAAAGTACCACCAGTAATGACAAGTAATTGCCTGATTGCATGACCGACGGGGATGTATCTTGATGTTGGTTGCACAATATTACTGTATTCATCATCTCTGGGCGTTAATAGTGCCCAAACCAAAGTTTTCTCGTCTCAGTAACCAGAGAGTTTACATCAAAGCCGAGGTCATCTTCAGAACTTCAGATGAACGACGATGAAATTCACTAGCTTTCCCTCATATTACAGTCAACAAACATGACCTTGATTCGCTGACCAGAGGAACCTGATGTAGGCTACGCGGTATCAATCTGAACGCTCTCACCTGTCTGCGTGACCTGCTGCACGACTTCACCCACAGCCGAACTGTTACCGTGCTTTTATGCACTAGTAATAACCTCCAGCACACTCGCTAGGCCCACCTTCCACATAATAAGACGCCTCCCATTGCTCTCGCTCAAACGTGCGCGCTGACGAACGGCGAACGTGTAGAGATTGAGTAGTCTGCGAGAGCTTTCCCGAAAGTGGATTTAAGACATTCCCTTCTGCGACTTCGGGTTCCTAAAGAAAGGCTAAACTAATTTATACAATGCATAAAAGGCTTGAAACGTACCCGTGTACCACGTTGGACGGGCATAGAGTATCGATTTTCTTGGTCTTTCATCGGATACTGTTGTTCAGAGGTTGAGCAAGGTTTGGGATGGACAACAGGTATATTTGATCCTCTGCATATGTCGTAGAAGTTAGTTGACGACTGAAGTCTTTGGTACTATTCATACCTGGCGGTTTATCGATAAAAGTCCGTGTGTAGGGTTGATTTTGAGAGGTTTGGATAGCGCGGAATAGCATGTTGGCTACATCTTCTAGGGAGACATTTGAATGAAGTCTTCTGGGTATTTGAGTATGTGAGCCTCTTGTTGCATTTGCTGGAACACCATTCTCTTTGCTGTTTCTTGCCGAGGCGTTGCATAAAGCTGTTGGCAAACAAACAACACTTCTGACTCCGACTATCTCCGAATCACCAATACTGTATACACAATTGTTGATCGCACCAAGCAGGCATTTCTGCTTCGATCTGGACCAAAGTAAAGGTCCTTTCTATAGTAACTCGGTTTTCGACCCTTGACTGTTGGTAACGCTTCATGTATTTTGCTATAGCTTGTCGTGTTATATCATAATCATCATAATCATTGACAGGTTCGCTCTGGCCCTGAGTCCCTAGTGTTTACACGGCTACCGTCATTGAAGTTGATGGGTTCACAGCTCTACATGGAGTATTCGACTAACGATATCGCAACAGTGAGGAGCTTGCAGTACGGTGTGTCCTTGTAGTTTGGAGGCGAATCATAACTGACAAGTCATGTACCATCAGTACATGTTCAGTACGTACTGTCTGAACCTCACATTCTTTGACCTAATACAGTTGAACGTTCAGCGTTGATGGCTACATTCTTGGTAGGCTTATTTTCATATATTCACGTCCATTGTCAAACTCGTGCCATCATATACTTCGGTTTTGATACTCACAACATGTTGCGAACAGTGGTCATTTTTACCTCGATCGCACTGGAGCAAGATGAATGGCCTGTATATTGTTACGCGATACCTGCCCTTTATCATTCTCACTACGGATTTCAGTAAGTTCTACTCCGAATGGGAACCCAGGTGTATGTACAGTGGAAAGTTGATAAGAACAAACGACTTACTGCACGACTTCACCAGAAATGCCGGGTGTTGAAAAATATCAATCCAGGTCCGTGCATGGTACATTCATTTACGGACATCCTTACCGAAGGCTACTGCTTTGTAATATCAATGTTTTCCGAATGTATGTTTCATTGCCCCATATTACCTGTATCTCTGGAGTCTGATGTGATTCATCCAGGTTTTTTTATCCTCAGAACATATGTGCTCTGGAACAAAAATGAAATCTTGCTTGCAGCCATGCTGTCGACCTCATTGGTGAGCTCCTGATCTACTCACCATACCCGAGCTAATGTCAGATGCATCAGCCAGTCTTTTCTCGTGGCATCCTTCATCATTGTCTTCGGTATCGGCATCCGCATCCCTGCAGCATGTACTTGCTTTTACCTTCCCTCTGGCGTTCCACGACCACTGAAACATTTTGTTCACTTTCACAGATATGACTAGCCCAATCCCGGGAATCACAGGGTGCTACCAGAGTTTGACCAGTTACCAGCTCCTCGTACCATTTCTTCTCCTTCCCGTGTTCGAATTGGGTGGGTAACCAGGAGCATATATATGTACAAACACGCGCTGACACTGTTCTCCCCAGGACTCGTTATACTCACGCTTACACGCGCAATACAGGGCTGGCGGACAAACACAAGTTGTCTGTATGCTATCCTGGTGAACCATAACATATTCTATTATGCATGTGGTCTTCGTGAGTTAACACTCGTACATGCTGTTTTTCTGTATTCATCCATGATCACTCTCTTTCGTGAAGTGTCCTCGGTAGCGAATATCTTCACATCGCTCTTCCGGGTGCGTGGATATATCAGATACCCTTTTTAACCGAGCATTGATGTTTTGCGCCCCAGTGCTCTTACCACAAGATGTTTTATGAGTATGCACGTCCACACCTTGCTACGTGTTCCTACTAACAATACCCGACACGTAAACCCACGTATAGTTTTCAGTTGATAGTCCTTGCAATCCTGATTCCTCGCCACGCGCATGCACCTCCATCTCTGGCGGACGACCCGACATCCACACGGCTCTACTAGCAGCCTCGTGCATATTCCAATGTTCGAAATCTCATTTGCAAATCACATGGTGCGATGTTTTATTCTGTGCTGTTCATGGAGCAGATATGGTGGTGGAGGGACTGACAGATGGGATGTCCACGGGAGTAATCATGCTGGATGGTCCTTATGGAGGGTCGAGTGTCGATCTGGGACTGCACGAAAGCGTGTTTCTTGTAGCTGGTGGGTCTGACGTAGCATTCACTCTTGGTCTACTGGACGACATCGTCGGCAAGTGTGTCAAACTAGGTGCAGTCAGGGGGAACGAACGAGGAGAATCGAGTTCACCTGGTGCATCGGATCTTTTGGTATTTCATTCTTGACCACCGTGTTACATCACTCTGATCTAATTTCACAGGTCAGATAGAATGGTTTGTAGAAGTATCTAGCCCTTAGGATAGGATTGAATATAATATTTAGACTGACTTATTTGTAACTACTTCGTACAATATATATACTGTTTAAACGGTTATACTATGTGTCCGATCCGAAAACATTTGTTTCGGACTTGTCTTTCCTCCGCGCTGCGATTACTAATCGACACCGCTCCGGCTATTCCCGGGTAAGTCGGTGTTCCCTACATTATTCATCTATGTATGTATTACTAATCCTTTTACTCCTGTGCTCGTACAGTCATCATGTACGTCTAAGTCCAACATGGTTTGCCCCTATGCTGATAGATATTGCTACGGCAGCGTCTAATAGCACCATCGACCTGCACATTTCTATTTTTGTGACGTGCCTTTGGGATCCAGAAGCAGTACCTCATATCCCTAACACCATCGGCACACTCTCGCGTCCGTCTATTCAGAATCTTCTCAAGGACTTCAACAATCTTCCATCATCGTCTAACAAGGAAGATTCGATCGAAATCCGATGTGATGAAAGTCAGGCCCAGAAAATGGTGGGCTTGGGTGGGGGAGTCGCGGTCTGCACTAGTGGCTCAGAGAGCTTGACGAAAGATGCGCAGAATGCAGTCGTGAGATTGGGTTTGATAATGGGTGTGGATGTGGGCAGGATTGCTCTACATACAGACCTATTTACTTTGTAACGTTGAGGTAGATGTCATCTCATACTGGCGTTTTTCAAGAGCTTACATTTGGGTTCGCGATTATCAGCTTAACGCGTTTTCCGACCCTTGACTGTCAGTGATGCTTCATGTATTTTGCTATAGCTTGTTGCGTTATATCACAATCATCATAATCATTAAGACAGGTTCGCTCTGGGTTTATCAAAACTCTCAAATTCGGCTCTCTTGCATGCAATCGTTTGAAGAGATACCATGCAGTAATCTACAAAGGGCGATAGAGTAGGTGCTTGGGTTGCTATATGTAGTAAGTACTCGCGTGTGAAGAGGGACGCGGAAGTCTAGATCTGAACATTGAATGACCATCAAAACATCAACTTTACAAACAAATCTGCGAAAAACAAGCGGTACGCCCCCCGCATAGAAGACCATTGTACCACCAAGAGCTGCATTCCAGAAAATGGGGCCAACTTCCTCGGTGGTGTTGTCAAGACGTAGGGTGGATCCAGGGAAAGTAGCGCAAGGGAAAGGAAGTGCACGAGGAGAGATGGATCCGAGTGCGTGGGTGATAGTTATGGTGGCGAATATTGATTATGAGAGGAGTTAGACACAGGTGCGGGGGAAAGAGGGTTGAGCTGACTGTGCGCGTGCCACGTCTTCCGTGCTTCATGACTGATGCGAAGCAGGACGACGGTGACCAAAGAACCATCCGCAGCAGGTCACTCCTGTATACACAAAGTCTTCCGCTCCGCCAGTTGAGCCTTGTGCTTGTGCTTGGATTGGTTGTGCTTGAGATGCTTGTGCTCCGGCTGGTTGACCTGATTGCATTGCACCGTTCGCCTGGTTGCTGTTGGTACGTTGCATAGCTGCAGCCGCTTCCGCATCAGTTTCATGGACAATGCCATATCTCTGCAGTGTATTTTAATGGGACAAAATCGGAGGGACGACGAGTCACTCACATCTTCATCTTGAGCCAGAGGTACGTCGACGGTGCGTGTGGAATGTCCTCCGGAAGACAACATAAGGTTGAAATTCCAGTGTCGGGACTGTCGTTCGATTGGTTGGGATGCATTTAGAGGTCGTGTGCCAAAATGTATGGAAGTGAGCAAACGACGCCAACGAGTAAGGGATGATGGGCTTGCGGGAGGAGCTGCATGACGAGACGCGTGATCTGATTCGTCGCCAAAGAAATCATTGCCCTGTATCTTGTTGTCAGGCAAGAAAGGTCAAGAACAAGAAACTGCACTGACATATTTTGTCAGTCCTGTTTTTTTAACCTGCTGATTAGACGCAAGATGGGGGTCAAAGGTCTAACGAGACATGAGAAAAGATAGGGTTGCTCACGATTGGTGGACGCACAACTCTCGGTTGGGCTGGACGTTCCTAGTGAAAAGTGAGATGTAGTGTGAAAGAGAAGCGGAGAAGACTTACCTTGAGCTTTGCATTGGCATCATCTGCGTCCTAGATGGCCAAAACAGTTAGGAAGGGAAATTGGACAACGAAACGCACACGTACCACAACGTTTTCGAGCGCTGCCTCCAAGCTCCATACATAGATTTTCTTGTCTATTCCAGCGCTGGCAATATATTTTCCATCGCGGGACAGGGCAAGAGCCAAGAGTTCGTCATCATGCAGGAGTGGATCTCCGATTGCCTGATTGGTCTTGAGATCCCAGATGCGAATCGTGTAGTCATCTGATCCGCTAACAATATACCTTTCATCAGGAGTAAGACAGAGCGATAAGACGGGTTGGGTGTGTCCCCGAAGAACAACGAGTTCCTGTCCATCAATCGCCCGCCATTTTCGGATGGTGTGATCGCCCGACCCGGAGAAGATATATGCGCCGTCCTTGGACCAACACAATGATATCACCGCACTGTCATGTCCCTTGATCTCGATAAGCAGCTTGCCGTCCCTTGACCATACGCAGATCGGACCATTCCCACAGCTCATGAACTTGTCACCTTGTGGAGAGTATTTGACGGCGACAACCCATCCGTGACTGGCCTCTATGGGTGGTGCTATCTGTCGACCAGTATTCGGGTTCCAGCGTCGTATGGTGCCGTCTTGCGATCCACTTGCTATCTCCAGGGAATTGCGAGACCAATCGAGGCACCTCACTGCAGCACTATGCCCCTCCCACGGGTCGCCGATCATGCTGCCCTCCTTTATATTCCACAGCCGCAGTCTGTCGTCTCCACCCCCACAAACAACCATTGTTTCATCTGGGGATACTATCATCGAACCTATCCATCCCCCATCGCTATTCAAAGGTTTTCCCACTGGCTCTCCGTCTTTTTTCCACTGACGAATCGAACTATCGTCAGACGTGCTCATGATATTGCCACTGGCACCCAAGTAGGCAAGGCTCAATATGCATTGAGAGTGGCCCTCGATGACGCACTCTGGCATCAAGCTTCCTGCCGGACGTTCTGGCTTTGGTTTCTTCCACGACGTGGTCCGAGTGTCGTGGTTGACGAAGTAGGACCAACCCAGTGGTGAGATGTGCCATTCCCATCCAGGAACAATGAGATATCCAGGAAAATCTATATTCAACGGTGAGTTCGTCGCTCCTTGTCACAATTTCATCCCTCACCTAGTCGCACTCCTGGTAAAGGTCGGTTCAACGACACAATCACGAGCGCGTCATCTTGATATAGTATTTCACCATCCGACGACGTCTGATACTGTTGCCACATCGGAGGAAGCGCTGCATTCCCGCCTGATTCTACTTGAGTAAGCTGGTAGGTATCACAACGTAGCTGCTCACCTTCCCAAAGTGCGTCCTGGCGGTGCTGTGCACCATATGGTGGTGGATCTTTCGCACTCGTCCGATCTATCGATGAGTGCAATGGCGCTTCTCCTCGTCTCGTTGACATACTTGACTCGGCTTCTTCGTGTGGCATGGCAAGGATGTCGCGTTGTACAGACAGACCAGACAGGGAAACACTGCACAAAGTCAGCAATCAAGAGGAAGGGCAGATACGGGGAGAAAGTGATGAAGGGAGGTGCTATTTGGGTCAGTTTTGCATGCTGTAGTTGCAGGCGCCTCGCTGCTACCGTGTGTCAATGGCTGTGTTACCACCGGATCAAGTACTTACCTTGGTCCGGTTCAAATTTTGAGGCAGTTCGATGTACGTTAGTCTGTCATGTACCGTCTCATCAGCGAGTGGAATCATGTAATGTTTGTTGGAGTGGGTGCATACACATATCGAATTTGTACGCGTGTGGCAGCACTCCCAAGCAAAGCACTACCAGTGACAAGTGATTGCATGATTGCATGACCGACAGGAACGTATATATACAGAAGCCCCAAATGATGTTGGCTGCGCAACATTGCCGTAATCAACACCCCTGGGCGTTGATAGTGCCCAAACCAAAGTTCTCTCGTCTCAGTAAGCAGAGAGTTTACATCAAAAGCAAAGCCATGTTCAGAACTTAAGCTTCAGCTTTCCCTCATATTGCAGTCAGCAATCATGACCTTGATTCGCTGACCAGAGGAACCTTGATGTAGGCTACGCGGTATCAACATAAACGCTCTCACCTGTGTGACCTGCTGCACGGCTTCACCCACAGCCGAACCGTTACCGCGTTTTCGTGCACTAGTAACAACCCCCAGCACGCTCGCTAGGCCCGCCTTCCACATAATAAGACTCGGAGTCCCATTGCTCTCGTTGAAACGTGCGCGCTGACGAACGGTAAATGTGTAGAGATTGAGTAGTCTGCGAGAGCTTTCCCGAAAGAAGATTCAAGACATTCTGAAGAAAAATCCCGTTAGCACACATCAACATCTATATATGAAGCGAGTGGTGGTCAACTTTTGTCTCCATAATTGATCACCACCTTGAGTAGAATCAAAGTAACGCACCAGGCTACAGTAACGCACCATAGAGCTTCCGCCCCGGCGCAAGCTGAGGAACGACCTCCAACGTGTGAACCTTCAAAGTTACACAGCCAACTTCATAGCACAAGTTTGAAGAACACGAAAAGGGAACTCGAATTTCGTCTTGCACGACGACATCCACAATATGAGCAGTTTGTTAGACGACACGATGTGCAAGTGGGACGGAGACAATGGACTTATTGTGCACGAATCATTGGAAGGCAATTCAGATTCATCTGCACAGATGATCAACGCGAATAACATTTGACTAACAAATGAAGAGGTCGAACCTGCAGATGCATGATCATCTAGCCGTGGAGGAGGACCAGGCCTTTGCTGAACCAATAACCAACACATCAGATCAACGTTACTTCGATAATAGGATATACTCACACTCACCACTACTTCCCCACTCCAATCTCTCGTCCGTTCACGCACCCTCGTCCCCAAAGGCTGCATATTATTATTCTGCTATCGCCTGCGGGTTCGTTCCAACTTGAGGCATAGTGCTTTAACGGACCGGCGGGGTTGGAAAGACTCGCCTTTGGTATAGTGGGTAGTGCTTGACGGGGTTGTTCAAGAGATGGGACGATCTCTGGGGCGCCGGAGATGTATACGTACATGTAGAGGTAGAGGTGAATGTGGATATGGGTGTAGATGCGGTGAAGTTGCAGAGATATCGGATAATGTCTATGAGTGGTGAGAAGGCAAACATGATGATATGATGTAGGGACTTACGAATGGGATGTCCACGGGAGTAGTGGACAACACTAGTTGGAGGTGGCCGCCTTCGTGAAGGCATGAGCATCGGCGCATACGTCATGCTGCTGTGTCTTGGTAGTTGGGTATGAAGTCGAATTTGACTTCTGCGACTTCGGGTTCCTAAAGAAAGGCTGAACTGATTTATACAATGCGTAAAAGGCCTGATACGCACCCGTGTACCAGGTTGGACAGGTGGACAGGCATAGTGTGTCGATTTTCTTGGTCTGCCATCGGATACCGTTGTTCAGAGGTTAAGCGGGGTTTGGCACGGACAAGAGGTATATTTGATCTTCTGCATACGTCGTATAAGTAATTAAACGTTAGTTGCCGACTGAGGTCTATTCATACCTTGCGGCTTATCGATAAAAGTCCGTGTGTAGGGTTGGTTTTGAGAGATTTGGATGGCGCGGAATAGGATGTTGGCTGCATTTTCTAGGGAGACATTTGAATGGGTATGGGAGCCTCTTGTTGCATTGCTGGAATGCCATTCTCTTTGCCGAGGTGTCTGTTGGCAAACAAACAAGTCACACTTCTAACTCCGATGTACATCAGCAAAACACTAAATTTAGCACAGCTACCGTGGCAACTTACAGCATCTTACAGCAGTTGCAGGCACCTGTAGTGATGTATAGTGACCCCGTAAACTGTAATGATGACATACAGTACATATAGTAGACTTCTGCAGCGCGACATAGCACCACACAGCGTGCTACAGCGAGCGACTTGAGTAATACCAGTAGTACATTGGCAGCTCTTAACTAAAGTTTGAACATTGAAAAACGGCTTGAAACAAACATAAATTCAAAGTATGTACTCCTGCGACTGCTAATACAGTAGATGGGATAGTATCAAGTCAGAACAGTATGATAGTATGTCGTGCCAGAAGTATATATAATAATTCTACCAGTTTGAACACTAGCAGGTCAAGGAATCGGACGCCACCTCAGAATCGAGTGTTTGACTCAGCTCTGGGTTGTGCTCACAGATTCTGTATCTACTTCATAGAAAATGTGTCAGTACAAGCGTCGAATAAATTTAACAGAGTTTAATTACCTGCTAATGGCAGTGGCAGAGCCACGTCTACTTCCGGGCTGAGCGTGTCACCATCAAGCTGACTTGCAGATTTGCGACGACGTTTTCGAGGCTTACTGGTAGGAAAGTCCTCGAGCAATGTGATGCCGATTTTGCGAACCGAATGACGTACATAACCGATGTCGATATCAGCGTCCTCCAACTTCCTTCCAGCTTCTGTAGCCTCAAACTGGTAGGGTCTCCCAAGCGCTATATTCTGCTGGACAACGCAATCTGCGAGTGTCTTCTCCGCAAGGCAAACATTTCGCTGTGCTCGAGTCGCGTTCAAAACAAGCTGGGCCTTAAATTTATCGCTAGACCGGGTGTCGATGGGGTGAGTAGTAGATTCCTGGGCAATAATGTCATTTAGTACTGTAGTAGATAGCGTGTATGGATGCTGTTGAACTTACATTGTCGCTGTCTTCGCAGTTTGAGTCTGACTCTGTTTTTGTTGGGAATATAGGTGATGGGACTTTCTCCACGTTCAATCCAATAGTAGAACGCGCGACATTTGGTGTGGTTAAGTGGCGCAATAACGCAGGAGATCGATTTCGCAGAGCGCCAATGGCCCTAGGCGTTCCAACGTGCGTCAAGTTAGAATGCAGAACTCCTTGCATAGTGGTACCAGGTACTAGTACAGTAGATGTATGTTGAGCCTCAGAGATGGACAACTTGGACGGAGTGCGATGAATGGATATGTTTACGACTGGTCCTTCTGCGCTTGAGCTGGAGACCGCAGAAAAAGATCCTATTGGATTTGGTGGTACCGGTGCATGTGTTCTGTGAATTTCTGGTGTTGTTAGATAGGTGTGGGGCTCTTGTGAGCGCTTTTGATCGGGTGAGATCCTTGTAACTGCTGCATGCTGGGCACCGGAGGACATTGAAGTTGTGCTGTTCAATTTTCCCGCCGGGTCACGCCGAGAGTGAGAGTAATCAAACGTGATGTGACACATGATAGATAGCACCTAGCTAACTAGCATATAGTACAGGAGAAACATCCGCAGTAGTAGTACAAAAAAACGCGTCAAACTAGCAGCAGTAGGCTAGTAAACTCAAAGACTCGGAGTGTGATGGTAGAATCGGAACAAGCGAAGATCAAAGCTTGAAGTACAGATTGTAAATTGTTAGTGTTAAGAGAAAGTCGAGTCGGGCAACGGACACTTACCCTTGATGAATGACATGACAAGAGCCCACTATTAACGACCATTCCCCTTCCCATTCCCCTTCCCCTTCCCCTTGCTACTCGCATTCACCTGCGCCTTCGTCTCTTTCTTCGGGGTTCCCTTAGACCCTTCACCTTCTGGCTGAAACTTCGATTTCTTCGCTGAGCGCTCAGGCTGCGCGTCGAACGATAACCCAGTAGACGAAGAGGCCGACGTCACGCTGGACGAGGTGCAAGTCGTCGGATCAGATGAGGAGGAAGTTGTCGGAATGGATGAGAGTGAAGTAGCATTGGTTGTACTACTGGTAGACTCGGAGCCTGAGGGTTGTTGAATGCCAACATGCATCGACTTGCGTTTGTCGTATTTGTGGTTGCGCCAGTCCAAGTAGCGACAATATGCTGTGAGGTAAATCGCGGAGGAGATAGAGTTGAGGGCTGCCCCCCAAGAGGGCTCGAACACGGGATGGGAATCACGCGCACTCTTGACTGCAGACGCCTCAAGACCCATGCCCTCCATCAACGATACGATGTACCCCTTCAAACTTTCTGCGGCGTTAGCTAACATGCGTTCAACATCGCCCATCTGCAACGTGGGGTGAGTTGAGGCCAGAAATTAGTAGATACTGATAAGGTGAACACATACGTACCCCCTCTGCAAATGTAGAAGCATCCTTGTTGTTGAAATCGAAGTGGCCGTCCGCGCCACGTTTGTATACGCTGTAACGGACCTCGCTGATGTCGATCCAGGTGTGAGACATGATATCCACCGGTCCAAACCTCAAGCTCTTCTTGATGCGCGAAGGAATGAATTCTTCGAAATCTAACGCAGGAGCTGAGCGAAGGTATTGGATATTGACGTCCCCATCTTTTGGCTGTTGCCATCGGGTCCGCTCTTTGAAGGATATGATGAAGGCGTAATCGATGTCTTGATGACCCTCGCATGTGATGCTCAACTTACGCACCATGCAGTTAGTATCCGAGGAGAGTCCACTTTCACCAACCCATTTGGACACCGGCTTCGCCACAACCATCTCGTCTGACTCCATGTCCTCCGGGGGTTGTGCTGTGACGGTAAGGTGTAGATCTGGTATATTGGTAGAGTCCTTGTTTTGTATACGATGATTGAGGTGCATGGTGACGTCGATCATGAGCTTGTCGTAAGGGATATCTTCCGTGAACTTGTTCACAGCCTTCGCGAGATGCGCAGCGGGCTGTTCATGGACGGGGAGTGGGGGCATGATGTGAATGTCTTGAGTGTCCTCGAAGTAGACGAATCTGTGATAAGAAATGAGACGTGGTCAGTGTATGCATATGACTCAACTACTCTGGTGTTTACTTCGCTTTGACCTCAAAATCTCGCTCTTCTGATGTAAATGCTATCACTACCGCGTACTCTGCAGGCGTGATATTGCCGATGACCTCAGATAGCGGTAAATATAAATCTACGATACTTGACGTGTAGATCGGCCTACAGTTGTATGAGGTTGAGGATATTGGAGTGCTTCAAGGACGATGGCACAGTGATCTTCGAGTTTGTGATGGTGAGGAAGAAGATTAGCAGGTGTTGTAAGCGATCTGAGAAATATTAACCTAAGCTTAAAGAACCCTGATTATCCAAGTCTGTAAATTGAACCCCGAGTCTTGACTTTATTGCTGTCTTGAGGTCTTCAAAAATCTGCTTGTCTTGAAGCTCTGTATCCTTTGGAACTTGATTATGCAAAGAGCTTGAACAGGAGGTTTTCTTGAGTTGTACACATGATTGAGGAGGCCCAATCAAATTGGTTGAGGATGGCTTTGGGAGCCAAGACTTTGAACTCTTGGAGAGCTTAGAATAAAGAGTTGGAAGAGCCATGCTAGTGAGATTGCCAGTGACAGGCATTGAGAGAGGGTAGGATGATGATGCAACCAATCATCTCCATTGACTGAAGTTTTAGTCAGCCGAGAGCCACGTGCCTGAGGTGGCGCTATACAGCAATACACAGCAGGTCCTCGTGCAATATAGGATTGTGCAGTGTCATGCAGCAACGCGTAGTGTCATACAGCGACGCATAGTGTCATACAGCGACGCATAGTGTCATACATCGAGAGTTCTTCAATCGTTAATATAAACTATCATCCTGAACCTAGTGCTTACTAGTATTTGCAATGCAATTGAATCATAGTGACGCAAAAAACTACTAGTTCGAGATAGCATAGTAGAAGTCTTTGTCGATGTATTTATTTAAAAAGAATGTTTGAGCAAAGTGAGTACTATTTTGTGCAGTTAAACGAGAATCAGCAGCACAACCAAAGCGGGGGATGATGTGAGCAAAAGAACGAAGTTGATCTAGTGGGAGGATATCACCGAAGGGAGTCCCTGCTGATCGCATTGCACGTTTTAAAATATGCATCTGCGTCGTGCATTCCAGCAAGCTTCCATGACGCTGAGGCATAACATCGAGGCGCTGAACATAAGTAAGAAACCGTGTGGCCCAAGGGGCACTAGTACCGGTTTTTCCTCGTGGAAGAAGTGGTTGCATGATAAGGTGCACCTCAACAACATCATGGCCTGCAAGTTGCTCGGATGTCAAACTCGGACACAGTACTATACAAATGGACATCTGAGAAACATACCTTTAAGCCCACTAGTAGGCCATTGTTCACGTCTGGTGTCATCAACAGTGAAAATAGCGGCGTCATAGTGCCCATACTTCCAAGTTGCGCTCGGAGGAGACGCGTTGACTGTGAGAGCAGGAGGAGTGATCGACGGGCTGTGGTACGATGCCTGCTGCACGCGTACTTTAAACCAGACCATAAGGTCATTAAATGGAAGAGGTGCGTCAGGCAATGCTCTGCGTTGTCCCCTCAGGGAGTGGAAGTTCTGAGCCATACCCTCTCGTTGAATATAGTCAGCGAGTGCTCCCCGCAAGTCGGGTAGAGAGAATTTTTCAGCGACGACATCGACTGGTATGCGTCGTATCGAAGGATCGAAATTCAGGTGGATTGCTGTTGCACCGACTACGAATGTGCGGAGAGGTCTGGCTACTTGCATATATGAGGAGACTTGCTTGGCCTTCTTGAAGAAATCGGTCACTACACGCTTCGGCCCCCGGAGATCATCCAAAACTGTTTGCAAGGGTGATTCATCGGCGTGTGGATCTTCATCGTCCGACTCATCATGATGTTCTGAACCGGTGTCCGTTGTTTGGGGAGTAGAAGCTTGTGACTGTGATTGTGAACGAGCGATTATTGATGTGGCGATATGGAAGTTTTGACACTTCTCTCGGCGATCAAGAAACCGGCATATTTGAGCATCATAGTTGATGTTATTGGAGGAATCTGCAGGATCCTTGATAAGGGTGATGTGAGCGTGCTCTGTGGTGTCTGCAGACCACTGCAAGAGAGAGCCGACTTGACGTATACTGGGCTCAACACTCTGCATCAACTCCAGTTTGGGTATATGCCAGTTGTTGAGGACTTGTCCGCTCTTGGCACCTCGGCGTGCGCCGCAAGCAATGATACCTTGCTTGTGTTCGTGAAATTCCTTGAGGGCATCGAGAATCTTTTGACAATGCGCTTCGTCAATCGTTGTCGCTTGCGATATGTAGCGAAAGTCCATCAGCGCGCGAACAGCTATCACAACACTACGGGGGGCTGCGTCGGCAATGAGAGCAACAATATAGCGTTGCATATCACGTTGGGCTCTTCCAGTGACTTGTTTAAGCTTGGAAATGCCATCCTTGAAGTGTCGGAACGTCGTGAGTGGTTGCAAAACGGAGAAGCGAAAGTCTAGTTCCTGTTCGCCAACAGCTGCGAGACACCACTTAACATCGTGATCATAGAACTCACGGTGCCAGTGATGCAGGGGTTCGGGAGTGAAAAATACATGCGGATCCGCAAGTGACCAATCACGCCAGAATGGCTGGGCTACACCACTCAGGCGGAATGGAGCGCATGCATCAAAGTAACCTTCGACGTCGAGGGGGTCACAACTAATGCTCGAAAGCTGGTCGAGAGTCATTTTAGCTGTTCGAGGGGAGTGCTGGAAGGCGTCTCCGAAGTTTTCATACATAGCCATAGTGATCGGTGAGGTCTTTCCTCGGACACATGCGAGCATGCATGCCTCGGGTGTATCGACAATGTACGAAGCTAAGGGAGTGAAACAGTATCTGAGGTTCCCAAGTGGGTCCGACATCATCCGGCCGATGCGTGCAGCTTGCTTGAGCGGCTCTAGCACGATATCTAGACACTGGTGGACTAAGCGGGCTTCAAGAACACTCTGCATCCGTTTCACTGGATGCAGAAATTCAGCAATTGGAAGCAGCGCTGTTAGGAGGAAAGCATGTGAGGATGCCTTGTTTCGAGTTGCCATCTTGATATTGGCAAGGCTGATCAGGAGCGGGTGAGCGACACGTCCACCAGTCATGTTGGTGATGTTGGTCTTATCAGAGGACAGTATGACACCTAACAATGTCGCACCATCTGGAAGTTGTGACTACGATGAGATGTGAGAGTTAGCAAGTTGGAGACCATTGATAGTCAGGTATGTATTACCTGCATCGACCATGCTGCGTCACCCGTCAGCCATTCATTGTAAATTCGTGATGTGCGTTCCACTGTGTGATATACACGTTGCGGCGTGACATCTATTTCATTAGCAAACAACGGGTGGCTAAAAAGCGATTCGATGCAATCCAATGGATCGCGCCAGTAAAATATGAGACGGCTGTTTTGTTGGGTGAGTGGTTGAGACTATGCGGTACTGCCACTTCGGAACAGGAGGTAGCAGCTCAGCACGACCACGCAACTCCTTGGCTGTACGAAAGGAGAGAGACAATGCTTTAATCTGCGAAGAAATCAGCACTTGTGACGGTAACATGCCAGCTGACTCAAGCCGTACTAGTTCGAGCTCCAGGAACTCATCTATGGCGGCCATACTTAATGACGAGCACAGGAGAAAGCTGCCGAGCTCCCAGTCCTGACGGGACGCAAATGGATAGTAAAGGTTGTCCTTGCGATATGCTGAATAGGGATCCATATTAAACCTGTCCCAAAAGGTCTGGCCGCGCCGATACACTTTCGCAGCGTTCCTGAAGCGCTCGACGTAAGGCTTCTCCGAAGCTTGGCTGCCCAAAGGCTCTTCAACCGACCCTAGCAGATCACTCTCCAAGCCCACCACACCTCCCTCGTCACCATAGAAATAGCCCGCCGAGTCATTCATGTCCTGAACATACGCTGTTTCCTCACTATCAGTTTGCAATTCAAAGTCCATTTGGAAATCTTGAACAGGGCTTGATGTTCTGTAATGAGGAGATGGGCCGGGAGTTGCGTGCTGGTCTGCCAACTGTGAGTCTTGCAAAATTTGCGCGGCAGTCTCAAGCTGATCGACCCATCGTAGACAGGATGTGAGAGGCTGGCTCAGGTGTCGTGAAACAGCCCAAGCGCTCTTGAAGTCTTTCAAACAGTTAGGGCAGTTGAGTGTCATTAAGCAGGGAGTCGGGACGGAGGTACTACTAAGTACACTGTGCGCACTGCTGCACTGCTTAGTATGTAACTCAGCGTGCACGTGCCGACGGTATGATTCGGACTCGGTACCACTTAGTAATTAAGCAGCACCATGGCTGGTAGTACTACCCATGATGCTGTAACCATTTTTTAACCTGCTTTTGAAGGTTCATTTTCTCCATCACCCACCTACTAGTCGTGTGCTGGCAATACCATGGGCCGACAGAGGGGGCAACAAGTCAGAGTCCCGTCCGTTCAAGAATCGGATATCGACAATGAATCAGTGACGTCGGTCCAACCTCCTCGTCGCCGTTCCAACCGACCTGGTGCTGGTGCTGGAGGAAGGAATTCTCAGCTAGAGAAGATAGGAAATGCTATTCAGGCTCCAGCCAGAGCAGCTGGAAAATCGAAGGTTCAGAACATCGTCCCGTTTGACGAACCTGAAAATGCGATGGCCCCGGTGGCAAAAAAGAAGAGGGGAGGAAAAGTTCCTCGGGATAGAAACTTAAGTGCAATAGTAAGTACCCGCTTGGTTGATGTTCATTTCTGTAACTGCACCATCACGGCGGTACCATCAATTCTTGACTATCTCAGTACTAATGTTTGGCATTTAGCAGGAGGCATCTGAGTCAGGCCCTAGTGCTGCAGGTCCTGCACCTGCTCTACACGTCACGGATAAAGGAAGGTTTGGTTTACAGGGTCATCCAGTTCCCTCAACATATGTTGGTTCCAAGCCACTCCAGTCTTACCAAACGGATCCTCAGCCTGACTTAACGATATCTCCTGCCCGGCCCTATACCTCTCAAGGTGCTTCTCGCAGCATCTCTCGTGGTATTTCTCGTGGTGGTTCTCGGCGTGGTGGTTCTCGCGGTGGTTCTCGCAGTGTCTCTCGCGGCGCCTCGCATGGCGCTCCTCATGACCATCAGGCTGCTGAAACCAGGACTCCAGCTGTCCAGCATCCTATTAGTGCTCGTATTGTTCCTCGTAGTGTCTCTCAATCTGTCACCAAACAACGCTCGGGCTCAACTGTTCCTGTTCTCAACACTGCTGTCCAGCGGGAGCCATCAGTGACCATGACCCCCCGCCATACCTTTGCTCGCACTGGAACTGAAGAAGGTCGTGAAGAGGCGGACATTGAAGAGGACATTGAAGAGGACATTGAAGAGGATGCCGTGTCTAACGAGGGTGGTGATTTTGCGGAAGATGATGATGTCGATAACGAGCTTGAGGGTGGAGATTTCACACAAGACGATGATGCCGATGACCTTATGGAGCACGAGGAGGATTTCTACGAGAGTGACACCGTCATGCACCCCCCACGACACGGTGACCAAACCTATCCTGGCAGCAAGCAAGTTAGACGCCCTACGCAAGCACCTGATCTCAGTCTGTATTCGCAGGATGAGGATTCTGATGGCGCGGGAGTGGCTGGCACGGACCGTGATTATCAGAACAACCGCACCACTAGAAGGACGGCGCCAAAGCGATCAAGTCTTCAGAGTGCTAACAAACAAATTCCGAGTCGTTTGAACGCTCCCGTAGTCGTAAGTACTCACCCATACTATCACCTTGTACTAACGTTATTTTTCAGCCGAATATCGATTATGATATCCTCCAGGCTCACCACACGAAAAATCGTCGACCACGTTCTCCGTCCCCTACGTATTTGAGCAGTGCACGGAACCACCACCCGAAGACCAAGCGTGCTCGCACAAGAAACTCCCAGTCAAGCGATGACCGTGACTCTGACCAGCAGGACAACTTGGAGGATCTCAATGAGGTCGATATCGATAGTGGGAGGCGCCACCGCACCAAGAAAGCGAAGGGTGCTGCTACCAATCGTGATGCAACTAATGTTGGGTTCTACCCATCACTCTGGCAAAAACTCCTTGACCGCGCGAAGGCTAATTTCAGGCTCTATATCGCTACTTCAGTCCCATTCCCCGACAAAGAAGAATCCATCGGTGGTACCGGAGTCTGTGGTGAAGTGATCGCGGAAGCGATCGTACAGTGGCAAGAACAGAAACGCAAACTCGAGAAAGGTATTTTCTTTCTCTAATTACAGTGTTACCGCCCACTGACACACATACAAAGGCTACTACCCTGAGTTCAAAACGGGGATGGCTACTGTGGTGAGCGCTCCAAGTTGCACTAACTTATGTTTCCATTAACGAGGTCACACGGCTTTAGGTCTTTAACGATGCCGCGACATTCCGCAGCAAGATCAAACAAATTGTACTTACTGTCGTTCCAATGGCATATGAACTCGCCCTCGGTGTCAACGGGAACACGATCGAAAGCGTCAAACTCAAGGCAACCGGTTTGTTGAAAAAAGCAATGTATTTGCGTGGCCATCCTGATTCTGAGGTACTACGTCCTTCATCATCCTTGATCCTCAATTCTTAACATCTTGTAGGGTCGTGCATCTAACTTTGCAAACGACGCAGTCCGCATCGTTTGCCATAAGTCATTTTATGACAATGGATCCAAATCGCTAAAGCAATTCGCCGAGTTTCAGAAGACCATCCCGCCCGCAGCGCTCTTCCTCGTTGGGACTATTGTGAGTGCGCTTGTAGTATGCTTAAGCGCGTTCACTGATTCTGAGTTTATCCCACCAAGATTCGCAATATTATATATATCTACAGTAAGTATGGCCAGGTAAATGGCGCCAAGCAAACACCTATCGAGGATTCGGAGACTTCATACGATCGTATTTCAACGCTGTTCGACCGCACGAACAAAGACGCATATCACGGACCAAAACTACGTCAAATGCTTAAATCTTGGGCATTGGAAGGCATGTAAGTTTCGACATAGTTTTTCACAGCGGTAGCAGTATATTGACCATCAAGTTACTAGGAACGTACATGGCGCTGGCCTTGGTGCTGACGAAGGTGACGACGGCTCAGAGTGGGACGTTGATCTCGCGTAGTTCTACATACCACTAGTCCTTTCATTGTTTTATTTCAAATTGAATTATCATTGAAGTTAGCTTTCGTATCATTGCGTGCAAGAACAGTAGCTCTACTAGCAGTACTGGTAATATAGTAGTGTAATATCAAGAGTGCTACGGAACACCATGCGCCGCTGTATGACACTGTATAGCAACTTTTGCTATACAGTGTCATACACTCGCTACAATGTTGTGCAGGGCTATGCCGTACTCGGTAACTAACGGTCACTGTACCTGACTGCACGGCATGACGCATCCGGATTATGTACTGTGGCTCGGCTGCGCATGGGGGGACCTCTCTGTGAACCCTGAGTCACTGTACGGCAACATGCAGTGCCACCTACCCCTTTGGGTTTTGCTGATGCTGCTTGGAGCGAACATGACAGATGCTGCTGAGTGCCAGGATGAGACGTCCAAAGAATGGAGAGATAAATCGATAATGGTGGTGCAAGTATTG